>OU026157.1:100153995-100201495 GCA_907269105.1 Volucella inanis | reverse complement strand
TATTATTATTATTATTATTATTATTATTATTATTATTATTATTATTATTATTATTATTATTATTATATTATTATTATTATTATTATTATTATTATTATTATTATTATTATTATTATTATTATTATTATTATTATTATTATTATTATTATTATTATTATATATTATTATTATTATTATTATTATTATTATTATTATTATTATTATTATTATTATTATTATTATTATTATTATTATTATTATTATTATTATTATTATTATTATTATTATTATTATTATTATTATTATTATTATTATTATTATTATTATTATTATTATTATTATTATTATTATTATTATTATTATTATTATTATTATTATATTATTATTATTATTATTATTATTATTATTATTATTATTATTATTAATTATTATTATTATTATTATTATTATTATTATTATTATTATTATTATTATTATTATTATTATTATTATTATTATTATTATTATTATTATTATTATTATTATTATATTATTATTATTATTATTATTATTATTATTATTATTATTATTATTATTATTATTATTATTATTATTATTATTATTATTATTATTATTATTATTATTATTATTATTATTATTATTATTATTATTATTATTATTATTATTATTATTATTATTATTATTATTATTATTATTATTATTATTATTATTATTATTATTATTATTATTATTATTATTATTATTATTATTATTATTATTATTATTATTATTATTATTATTATTATTATTATTATTATTATTATTATTATTATTATTATTATTATTATTATTATTATTATTATTATTATTATTATTATTATTATATTTTTTTATTATTATTATTTTTATTATTATTATTATTATTATTATTATTATTATTATTATTATTATTATTATTATTATTATTATTATTATTATTATTATTATTATTATTAACTATTAAATGATTTCGTTAAAAAATACAAAAAGACATTGCCCTGTGCGCATTTCTTTAACATTTTACGCGTTAAGGCGAGTAGCTTCTACAGACTGCAGTTGACATTTATCATGAGTTTAACACTATCTCAGCCTATCCCATGAGCTGCAGGATCGCTCATGGCTTTGTTCAGTCATCCTTATGATGTTTGGTGTGATACCCATGAATTATCTTTTTTGCTTTTACATATATTCAAACATTTAATTGCGTTTATAGTTAGGAATATTATTCCCATACATGATAGAACATTACCCTGCAGACATTCTTGGTACATTGTCTGCGATTTCTCAATATATTTATAGCCAGGCACAATCTCAAATTTTATAGTCAAAACAATGCTACTCGTTTACCTATTACACTACTCGTACCACCACAATATGTACATCTCAGGTAACATACACATTCGGTTTATAATATCTGGCATAATTTGAATCTTATTTTGTAAGACTGACTGCGAATTTTTTATCGTTTGCCGCTAAGCGATACCAAGTGTGCCTGAATCCCGGGTACCTCCGGATACACGTCGCATCTCAAAAAAATTGATAAAGCAATTTGACACAAAAATCAACAAGATCCTTAGACAGAAAATCAATCATCAGCGTGTACAAACGCGAGAAGGTGCGACAGCTTTTGCGAATTAAATATTCGCTTATATTACTTCTTACAAAGTTATATTTCACCTACACAAATTTGAAAGATTTGTAGTTGGTAGTGATCCAGCAGGCTAACAAAAATGGCACTTTTAATGTCCTGGGTTTCTAGAGACAACATCCAAAGACCTGGTCTGATTATGAAAGTCAGTCGTACCTTTACTTTAAAAAATATACAATGCGCAACTGTATAGAAAAATAAGAACTTTTTTACGAGCACGTGGACATAAGTTCTTAAAAAAAAAGAAGAGAAAATAAGGAAACAAATCAACAGCAGAAATTAAGTTCGAAAGAAACATCAATGTGTAAAAAAGATTAAATTCCAAGCGGAATTTGTACTAAACGACAAAGGGTATTGATGGGAGAGTCGCAAATGACAAGCCAGGATAAAACATTTAGTAACATAAAATATGAGCGGAATTATTTTCATCAAAAGTAAGAAATGCGTTACTCGAAATAAAATCTTATTCAAAGATGACAGTTAATATCCCGTTGGATCAATCTTGGCCGCTCCTTTATCGCTGATGTGCGAGGTTTCACAATGCGACTACAAACAAAAAACCCACTTCAACCAAACAGGAGGCGTATCGTGCAATACTGCACGCGAGGACCAGAGCCGAATTGAGAGCTGCTGTCGACACTATCAGCAGATGAGATCGAAAATAATCTTTTCCGAAATAAAAAGAGGAAGCTCCCAAAACGCGAATAGAGACAGAAGGGGCGTGTCAGAACAACAAACCGAAGCCTACAAAGACAACTAAATAGAAGATAATAGTCGAGACGCAGAATGGTAGTCCCGGTTAAAAATTTGGAAGAACCACTTCTGCCGACTGTTAAACGGCAATTTCATGAAAATACCGAATACGACATTCAATCTGAACAAATATTTAATACAACAAATCCTCAGGATCCGACAATTAAGCCGTCGAGCTTTTTAATGCTAAAAGAAAAAATCCGATGAGGAACATGTACCCACTCATTTGCACAACTTGATCAGAGGAACGCATGGTCGCTAAATGGAATCTGACTATCCTCTGTTCGGTTCTGAAGAAAGGAGACCCCTCAAGTCACGTCGCATACAAGATCGTTGCTGCCACATTATGAAAACGTCTTAAACCGATCGTCAATAACCTGATATTTGCAGTTTTATTATACTTACTTACTTAATTAGGTGGCGCTACAGTATGGGGTGAACCAGGGGCTCAGCTAATATGCCGGACCTAAGGTCCGATTGTCAAGAGCGTGTCTTAATTTTATTTGTGCCGTTTTTTTTTTTTTTTTTTTTTTTTTTGCTGAATTTAGAGAAGAGCCAAGGTAGACATAATTCATTACTACCTCGAAATTGTATAGTAGCTGTGTGACGGTCTGTCCAATTCGTCGATGCTGTGTGTCCTTTCTTGTTGACAGCATATACTTGTCTTGCCCTTATTTACGGCTGAACCCGTTTTGGCAGAGCTTCCGTTTCAATGTGTTTTTTTTTTTTTTTTATATTTAGGGCGCTCTCAAGGGATTTTTATGACCTTAAAACGTTTTTACACACAGAAGGAAATTTAGGAAGGAAGAAGAGTAGTACCGATGTACACTGTTCTTGATGTTTGCAAGTTATAAGAACCAGGATATAGAAAGCTCGGCAGAGCATTCCATCTGCGAGTTGTACGACTTAGGAACGAATTACGATATTTTAGAGCCCGAAAGCGAGCTTGGGGGTATACTGATGAGCATTCATAGCGAGATGGGTTTTACGGTTGAAGGTTTGAAGGGACGAAATGCTACTGGCAGTTTCAATGGAGCACTGGTGGTGGAAATAGCGATTAAACAAAGTGAGATAAGAGACATTACGTCGGTGTTCAAGGGTGTCAATTGACTGACTGATAAAATGAGTTTTATTGCACGGTTTTTAATCCTATCTGGCAGGTGCAAAGATGATTTAGAAGTACCTGACCAGATGATTGCCTTATATATTGAGGCCAGATCAGAAGAGGTAAAAAATATTTCTAACATCGTCTTACAAATGACATAAGCGCGGAAATTAAACGAGGAATAGCTCTTGTCAATTGTTGTTTTTATAAACTAATACTACAAAGCAGCAACGAAAAGACACTTAACAAGAATCTATCATCTCTGTCCTGTTGTATTGGGTTGAACCATATTAAATGTTGGTTTCGCTCAGTCGGAAATAAGTTCTCAAGTGAACATCTGTGTCAGAAAGTTAATTTTTTTTTTTTTTTTAAATAAAGTGGTACGTGTGCTTGACGTGTGAGAAATTTAAGTTTGTTACAAGTAC
Organism: Volucella inanis; assembly: GCA_907269105.1. Classification (NCBI taxonomy): domain Eukaryota; kingdom Metazoa; phylum Arthropoda; class Insecta; order Diptera; family Syrphidae; genus Volucella; species Volucella inanis. The sequence continues at coordinate 100,197,567 of OU026157.1, read as the reverse complement.
CGTTTTTTTTTTTTTTTTCTAGAAATTATTTACCATGATGTCGGCAGTTCAAATTCGAACCCTCTTCTTTTACAAATTTAAAATGGGACATAATGCGTTATTGGCAATGAGGATGTAGCGGTTAACGCACGCACAATACGACGTTGGTTTGGAAAGTTCAATTTTGGAGATTTCAGCCTCGAAAATGAACCACTTTGGAAGCCGGAAACATTAGTTAACGACAATGCGCATCGCTTACATTAAGAAATCAATTTGAACCGTTTTTGCACCGGAAACCTGTGATGAATATTGGATACTGTATGATAATCGTAAAACATCTGGGCAGTGGTTGGATGGAGATGAAAAACCAAAACAAATCGCGCCCCCCCCCCAAGTCCGAACTTCACCAAAAAAAAAGGTTATGATGACAATTTGGTTGACATCGAATGGACCAATCCACTTTTCATTTCTTCAATCAGAAGAAACGATAAACGCTATAAAATATTGTGAACAAATCGACATATTGCATGCCAAATTGGCTGAAAAGCAACCTGCGTTGGTCAATTGGTACAGTCCGCTCCTTTTGCATGATAATGCTTGACCCCATACCCCACAAGTAAAATTGTTGCAGTTGGGATTTTAAATTCTTCCGCATCCACAGTACTCTCCTGATATTTCCCCAACGGATTACCATCTTTTCAGCAGTCTGGATTAATTTTGCCGACAGAAGGTCTTATAAAACCGAGCAGAGTTCATAAAATTTTTTTTGACTGACTTTTTCATTACCTCAAAAAGTCCCGTTTAAATCGACGGAGTGGGAAGGGGAACTAAAACAACCTGAGTTGGATAAGAACACCTCACTTATAGCGATTAAGATATGTATATAGCGCATTGAAACCAGTTTATAGCTCGAAGAATCTCCAATTCCATCTCAATGCGACCTCAACCAACTTGGTGTGCGTAACTGGAGCCAATTAGCCATGGATTAAGCCGACCGGAGAGGTATGTTGGTTGAGGCCCAGGATCGCCTCGGTCTATAAGATGGCATCAGAGGCAAATTACAGAGATATTTTCAATGTCAAAACAGATTTAAGACAAGGCCATATGATGTTATGCGACTAAATCAAAATCATATTTTATGAGAATTTTACAAAAGTCGGGCACAAACACATGGGGTACATCTTTCAAAAGCCTTTCCAGCTACTGTCGCATGCAAATGAACACAGAAAGCGGTTGCGTTTCGTAGAACCATATGGTAATGACAAAATGTGTTGATCAATTTAAGGAAGTGAAGAATTTCATTGACAGCTCTACAACGTTAGCACAGAAATCGAACGTAGACCCTTACTGTTTCTTTTGTGTGTCATTCCAGATCTGGTCCACCTAGCAAAGGTTTAGACGCTTATAAATATGAATGAAAACATCATTGATTTTTTTGTGAAAAAAGTTATTCGAGTGATTTCCGGTCTCGTTTTAATTATCGATTAATAGAGGAAATATCATAGATACAACAACGAATTGTAAAAGTTGTACAACAACATGAACCAAGTCAATAACTTCAGTCGAATGAATAATATGGCTGGAACATGTTGAATTAATGAACAGTTCAAGTTAAATTAAAATGCACACTAGAGGAACGAAGAAACAGCAGAAGGCCACGGGTAAAAAGGCAAAGGGACTTTAACTACACATATTTTGCAGTGCACAATCAGGTTATACTAAAACCAGCTGTAAAGATTTATTTATTAAGGCGTATTTAACACCTAAGAAAATAGAAAAACACGCAAAATAGAATGTCTTACAGGTAACAATGCTTTTGGAGCCCCAAATAAAAACAAAAATTAAGTTTTTCGGAGTCGACCTCTTTCGATAGTTCAACATATTTTAATATTTTGACCTTCTCAACGTCGACTCCTGAATTAACTACTCAATTAACTATTCAACTCATTATGTAGATACTTACATCTTCAATAATAAACGTCCAATCTTTGTCCTCGAGTTCATGTGTCCTCGGATCCTTGAACAGCGTCACAGAAATGGTATGATTATCTGGTACAGGCCATGATATATGACCTATAAGTGGATTCATCATATCTGGCTCCCATGGCAGCGGTGCTGATGCCACCCGTCTTGATCGTCTTGTCCATACTACAGCTAAATTTGTCGGTCTCCTTCAAAAATAAAGAAATAATTTTTTAATTAGAAAAGTTCAAATACATTTCAGACAAGGAAGAAAATATTAAAAAAAAAAAATAAATATTTCTAACGATGGCGAACAATTTCCGCAAATAATAAAATTTTCAAGTGGAAAGCTCTACAAACCATCTACACGTTAGTGTTTTTTTTTTTTTTTGTTTTTTTTTTTTTTCAATAAGAAAACAACAAAAACCCCAAAGTATCGTTTTCTTTTAATTTAGAATAGTCAACGAAAATCAACGATATATTTCAATCAGAAATTTTGTGTACGCAAAATAGCTCCAATGGTATTTGGCAAAAAACCCAAAAACCAAAATGTGTGTGCTACATTACCGCAAACTAAGGCAAATATAAGCAGCAGTTAACACGCTTCTCGAAGAACAGACTCGATGATTAACGAGCGCAAGTGCAGTGCAATCTATTTCAAAACATGTAAAAAAGTAGGCTCGATGTGTTTATTCCAAAGTTGTTTACTGTTTTCGTGACTTTTAAATTTCAAAAGGCAACGTAAATAGTTGACTGAATAACACGTATCTCAGATACTCGTATATTAAGCAATTCTAAGCCCAAAATCTATACAAATAGGTACATACCTAAAATGTGAGTTGGATCGGGTGCACACTTTTACAATCAGCTTTAAAACCATGTAAATTATGAATGTTATACTGAAACGCAAATACGCAAGTGTTTAACTAACGTCATCGATATTCTCCCCCTCATAGTATACCTATCTCAGCCAAATCTTTTAAGAATCTGCACTGCAAAGCTGATTTTTTTCAAAAAAAAAAATGTATAGATAATAAATACATATTTAGATAACTGTACCTACCCTTATGTCCTTGAGCACGTTTAGCACAGATTGTTGGTCGTCATCGGTACATTGACATCCCCAAGAAAACAGAAAAATGAGGAATTTCTTTTTAGCATCAATTAAAATTGGCAGAGATACTGGCATATAGAGGTTTACTTGTAGCTTGGCATAGAGTCCTTAACTCGTTGATACTTTATCGAAACGCTCTATGAGGAACTTTGTTTTTTTTACCAAAAAATAAAATTGGTAAAAACAAACAGAAAGACAAAAAATATATTTAAATAGGGAAATACGGTGTGGTGGGGTTATTGTCTTTTGGTCTGGGTACCTGTAAGGATTGTGAATTGGCTTAGATAGAGAAAAATATTAAGTTGTAAATATCAGGTAACAGAAACGCGTTCAAGGTCAACATGCAGAAAACACATAGGTCCATATGATTCCTTTGTTCTACTTCTAAAATTGGAAGTTAGCCAATGACAAAAGCCAAAAGCAGTCTTGCAATATCGCCCACCAAAATTGCAAATATAAATGTACAATAGATGTGTCCAATTCCATACATTCAAACGCATAAACACTAGAGAAATATAAATTCGCTTTTTTATGGAAAGTGGAGGTACGTCAAATAAACGTTGAGACTTGACTTGATACACGATGCTAGTATGCTTTAAATACCACAAGCTTGTATTTGATGACTCATGTCAGTTTTGGTTTCAAAAGTAGCGAGACATCACATCATGAGAAAAGTTCTTTCGAGAACCATTTTGAAGAAAGTTTCATGTTTCTCTAGTACACCAACCAAACCATTGTGATTGCATTAAGGCATGCAGTCGGACTTATCCCATGGACAATCCTTCTGATAGAGATATGGAGATAGCGATAAATCACAGCAAGATTGAAATTCAACTGTTCTCACAGTTCCATGACAATATTCAGGAAGGAAAATAACCCTAAAAACAAAAATCAAGAACATCGAAGTCTACCTTCGAAACGGTACGACGATATTGCCAGGGCAAACAAGTTATTGGGCATTGGATTTCATCGAAACCCGACGGTTACAAGACGAGCAGGTTATACGGTGGAAAAGAAAACCACCGATTTTCTTTCATAGATAATTGAGGTATCAGTGAAATATATACAGAATATTAGAATCTTCATTTTCCCAAAATAAAAAGGAGAAGCGATTTGTAAACACCCGAAAGAACCCAGTCATAGTTTCGAGGGAATCATTCGCAACGAGATGACATATTTCTACTGCCCTTTAACTACGCCCTGCATCGCAAGGATCCTACGACATTAAAACAAAGATACTTAGATACTTCGGCTCAAAATCGATATTTTGCGCGGAAGAAGGGAAATTAGGAAGCAAAGAAAGGAAGGTGTCGAGGTACGTTGATTTTAAATGGCTGAATGTTACAATGACTACGAAATAAAGAGCCCGGTAGGGTATTCCATAAACGAGTTATAAGTCACGATATTTTAGACGTACGTCCGAAAGTCGGGTGGAAGATATATAGGTACTGATGAGCGTTCACAGCGCGACGTGTGTTACGGTTAAAAATTTCACTGGCCATGAAAATAGCGATAGAGCAAGGTGAGACAGGAGATATTACGTCGGTGTTCGAGAATATCAATTGACTGTGTATTATTGGCCTCACCTATGAGTTGTGTCGCACGGTTTTGGATCCTATTTGGCAAGTGCAAGGCACTCTTAGGGGCACCTGACCAGATGTGGGCATTACACTTCAATTTTGGGCGGATAAATGACTTATATATTGAGGCCAGAGAGGATGAAATATGATGGTGGTCACAGAAGTACCCGACCCAACAAAGAAAACACAAAAATTTTGGGAAAAAATTTACTTATTTTTCAACATAATCGCCTTTCAACTCCATACACTTTTCGCAGCGATGACACTGACACTGTTTTTGCTCGAGTGTGAGCAAACGCGGCACCTATCTTGCACACAGCTTTCCCATGTCCGAATTTTTAAATAATATGCGATGTACCACACTTTTTGAAATGCCTACAATGTCTGCTAGCTCGCGCACTTTCAGTCGACTATCATCCAGTACCGCTTTGTGGATTTTCTTCACAATTTCTGGAGTCGTCACCTCATTTGGTCGATCACTGTGATGCTCGTCTTGGGAGCTCGTACGGCCTCGTTTAAACTCAGCAACCCAAAATTTTACTGTTGTAAGCGAAGGAGCAGACTCACCCAGAGTAGAATCCAGTTCAGCTTTTATATTGGTTGGGCTGAGGCCTTTCAAATAAAAGTATTGTATCATATAACGATGACCAATTTTCTCCATTTTCAAAAATTCATTGACAACGTTCACTATTGATGGCTGTCAAACAAATACTAAACAACGTGGCGCTTTCAAACTTGAAACATATGCTTTAAAGCATACATTTGTATTGTATTGGCATCGCTAGCTACATAAAAAAACTAAAATCAATGCCCCGAGTAACGAATGCCGTGGAAAATACAATTCTGGCGCGAGTCGAAAGGCATCTCCGTCGAGCAAGCAGGTTTTTGCTATGTATCCTTCTGTGACGATATTATCAACACTTTGCCATTCTCAAAGTTCATAGATCTTGAAGAGAGTTTAGCCGTATTTAGACAGAGTTAAATTGTTAAATTCGCCTTGTCTGAGGAAAGTCAAATCCGATGAATTGGTGTATATTAGTTTGCGATGGGTTACGCGTTACGGGATACGATAATTGCTTTTACATAGTTGGTGATCAGCAAACATCTTTGTATTTGTCGTAAAGAAACGCTGGAGTTGGGTGAACTCTTGCATTTCAAGTCGAACTTATTGACTAGGCATATGGCGCATAGTCTCTTAACAGGTCAGCTTCGGCACAAATGCATAAGCCCAAATATGAGTTGAGTTGTTTGACACACATCAATGAGAGTGGATAAATTTCAGTATCTTGGATACTTTCATAGCCAACCACAAAATAACTCTACGTTTCGAAAGTTTTCGAAAATGTATCGGAGCAATGAAATTAGCCTACAACTGTTCCACTTCTATGTCGAATACGTGCTATTATATGAGTGCAGGTTCCTACAATGACCGGTACAATTACTAAAAAGTTGAAGAAAAGTTGAAAAGTTCTTAATCAATTCCTTATGCAAAAACGTTACTAGATTTTCTATGTTCTATGACTCTAATTGAGAACTTCACCATAGAATGAAACAGGAGCCAACCAGCACATTTTTCGAAAGGGTAACAGCTCCATAACTAACCGTGTTATGCTCAGAAAACCACTAACGCAGAACGGAGATGTCCGGGGTGAAAAGAGAACACGAGAGGTGGTTGAGTCGAGAAGAGAGTACGGCAGCTTGAAAAGGTTGAGGCCGGAAATAGACCTGGCACACTGAAAGCTGAAAAATCGTTGAACCAATATTTAAATAGAAGCTTTACGAATATGAAGACCATATATTTGGAACAACGAATTTGGCGGGAAAAAATATATTCAACTAGAGCAAAATAAATATTTATTCACTCTCAATACCTTTTTTATTATGCAAGAGCGTCCCACAATTACGTAGATAGATTACTATCTTTGCTGGAATAATGCGAAGCGCCAAATTAACCATTAATTTTAAGTGGTATAAACTGTAAAGTGGTATTAAACGTGAGTCAGCACCGATTTTTTTTTTTTTTTTTTTTTTTAGAAATCAGAGGAAATGCAACTGATATAGGTCTAAAGTACATAAAAAAAGAATCCAGCCATGGGTGGAAAATTTACAATGCAAATTATTATGCAAAATTGTGCTTAAACTATACATTAAACTCTACATATGGAAGCTGTAGCGGAATACGCACAACCATTGTACGGATTTTGTGTCGGTATTTTCCCCTCATATTCAATAAACAAGCGAAAAGCAATAGAAAGATTTAAATATCGACACCTAATATTTACTGAAGCGAGGAAGAACGCTTACTTAGGAAAAATAACGAAATTTTTAGAGGGTGGTCAGAGTATTTTAACAGTTTTCTGGCAGTAACTTCAAAAGGCGACACCAAATATTGAAAATAAGCGATATCTACGTGTAGGTAGATATATATAATTCCCTCAGAATTATATGATAATACTCTAGCTAAATACCAGAATATTGTGATGAATAAAACATTTTAACATGCTAAATAGCCGATAGTTATCACACTTTTTTTTTTTTATTTATTTTTTTTTTTTTTAATTTATTTATGTACAAAATCGTGCATCTAATTAAAGTACGAAAAGAAGAAAAGAAATGCATTTCGCTTCGTCTCGTTTTTTTTTTTTTTTTCACTGAATTACTAGACTAAAATTACCTTAAACTAATGGCAATCATCCAAAAATATGTAACAAATCAAAACAAGTTTACAACGTTAAATTGTATCAAACCGATGTGGATTATATGGACTTCGACCATGACTTCCGTCTGAAACTCACAGGTGGAGGAATTCTTTAACAAATTATTCTCGATGATCTTAATGGTCCCGATCGAGTCGATCTTCATACGAGTATGTCTCTGTTTAGTTTGTCTTTTAAGAATACGAAAACAAGATCATCGTCGGAGACAAAAATTATTTTAAGAATAGGAATGCGGCGTGAAGATGTCGAATAGCACGAGAGCTGATGTTAAATTGTGAAAAACTTAAATTTCATCAAGGACAAGTAAATATACTAGTATTTTCAGAATCAATTTGTTTTAAGCACATTAAGCAAGTGATATTTCACACTTTCCTATTTCGATGTCTTTGCTTTTTGAGAAACTCTCGGTAACAAAATTAAATATCTAAATTCGAATTATTGGAGCTAAATGGGATCTTTAATATTGTACGAATTATTTTAGCCATTCAGTGCTGAAAGTTTTCTAGTGTTACAAAATAAATCCTCTCTTCTACGGCGTAGATTCAGATTCCGTCAAATCAATGATTTTTTAACTCTACTTTGAGGTAGATTGGAAGAAGGCTAGTCTGCCGATTGCGTTCTGTAAGTTTACTCTTTCTTAATGCAATTTCACATAAGACTGGCTTCATGTCCTATGCGAGTGCCGCAATAACTCGGATATTAAGGACTTACAGGCTATGGGCATCATCTTTAATGGTGAGACCTATGATATCAGTGGAGTTATGACTAACAAAAGAAGTATTTAACAGAAGACGCAATAGGCATAGGCATAGGCATTGGAATAGGCAAATTCAATTAAAGGTTGCCAGTCCTGGGCTGTAAGGTGCCTAACTGTAAGTGACCGCAAGGTTGCGAAGCTCGACCGGAAGCTATATTCTAGTACCACGGGAGGTTAGGAGCCCCCGGAACTATGGTTCCGGCCTGGCCTAGGAGTTGGCCCCTTAAATGAGTATCGTGATGGCTGTCGGTTTATACCCAAAGTCGCAGTAAGAGTACACCATATGGCGGTTGAACATTTCATGGGTGAACATGTTTTGTAGCCTGCTACGACCTGTGCTCAAGCGTTGGATATCTATGGAACTGATTGATCTACTCCATTTGTGGAGTTTACTCATAACAATGACTATCTCAGATTTCATATGGCATACTTCAATTTGGTATTGACTACTTTTATCTACCAGATAATTTTCAAGAATGATTCTCATTTGGGTACTTCAATTCCAACTGAAAGTTCTTTTTTTTTTTTAGAGCTGTTCGCAAATTTTGAAGATCACGTTTGGTGTAATGGCCCGTAAACATAAACTGACATTTATGACCGACATGACATTACATGTATGCATAACATTTCTTAACGAATGCTCGGGTCATATTTAAATATTCAACCGGAAGTCGAACAGTTATACCCATAGATGAATTAGCATAGATGGTAAACTCTGCTAATACTTTTGCAAGACCTTAAACTTCGCATAGACATACTGTAAGTAAATTACCAATACATTGTACAAGCCTGTAAAAGCTGCTAGAATAAAAGCAGTTAACAAGTAAAGTTGTTAGAATGTATTTTCGGGTAAAATGGCCGGGTTTTGTGTAAAATGGTAGGCAAATTGACATTGATGACACTTCCTACGTATTCACAGACAGAGTCACACGGATAGAGGCGATCATTAGAAAGCGAGTTTTGGTTTTCCATTATCTGGAAAGTTTGCCATCTAAGTTAGATCATATGTGGTAATACCCTTCCTTCCTTGATTTGAAATGTAATTTTATCTACTTATTTTGGTGACTACTTCCAGAAGTCGGGTTTTAAGATTAGATTCGTTTGAAAATTTGGTTCTTCTGGAGCTTGTGTGTTTAACAAACACATTCGTCCTTTTTAGACGATGAAAAATGCCAGAATTTCATTATATGGCATAGTCTAGTGCAACTTTTACTTAATTATTGCGTATATCCTAAATTTAGGAATCTCCAAACTGCTTCTTAGCCCGCCCAAATTGTTTTATCATGGCTATTTTTCCCCCATAAGACTATGCTTCATTAAAGATCACAACTCTTCTATTTGGCCGAGAAGAATCCATAGATATTGGATAGATATTTTACGGCGCATTTCAGAAATTTTTCATCTTTTTTTTGTTATAATAGTTATAAACAAAAAAAGATGACTCATCTATAAATATGGACAGATTCTGCCAAACAGCATCGTATTGTATTGATGGACACTTGAATCCCTTTTCTGGATTATCTTTCTTCTGCCGTCCTCAGACTAATTGTGGATTTTTTATTCGAAACGATTCACAAATTACTTTATGGTACTTCTGAGTGTGTCTACTTTGGTCGATTTACCTGAGCCATTATTGTTATTACCTTATCCCTTATACCTCTTTATTCACTTTCTTACAAAAGCCCCTGATGTTTTTAAATATTTTGCTGCTAACATAATACTTATTTGAAGGCCTTTTGGACATGTTAGACTTTCGAAATCCGTTTTGAAAACTGCACTCATTTTGTAATGATGTTATACCGCAGAAGTATGGAAATATACTGAGGAAATGAAAACAATGCGCGAACAATTAAATGTAAAAAATAATTTGGCTTCAAACATATGGTAGGTGTGTTCTATTCTGTATTGCAGTATGGCAAGTGTATTTCTCCTGCATTTGACTTAGGCGATTAAAATTTCATGAATTCAAATATTTATGCAGCTCTTTAATAATTTGAGGTTTAAGGTAATTTTAAGGTGGATTCGACGTAATGAAATATGATATCTCGTTTATTTGTCAACTTCGTTCGGGTTTAAAAAACTTACATTTGCTTGGAGTACCTTAGTTTCTGAAACGAAATATTGGTCAAATAAAAGGTCCCAGCGGGTTTTTGGTAATAGATGGTGTTGGTGCCCATTTATCTGGAAACATTAATCTAATTGTGTCAAACGAATACGTGTTTGAAAGGTGACATGTCAGGTAAATTTTTTTGTGAAGACTGCTGTGTAATTCGTTGCTCGTGTTAAAAGTTATACTGATTTGAATATGAGTGAAATATCTGAAGAAATATGCTATGTGATGCTTTTTTTACTATAAAAAAGGAAAAAACACTGCAAAAACATGCCGAAAAATTTGTGTGGCTTATATATTACGGTGAGAATGCTATGATTGAACGCTGCACCCAGGAGTGGTTTGTTCGATTCCATTCCAAAAATTTCGATGTAAAAGATGAACTCACACTGGTCGGCCTGTCACTGAAAAAGTCGATGAATTTTTGTAACTGATGGACCAAAACCGGCACGGAAGCTGTCTGGAGATAACGGTGGCACTAAACATCAACCGTATGGCAGTGTGGAATCATTTAAAACGAGCAGGCTGCTCAAAGAAACTCGATGTTTGGGTGCCACATGAATTAACGCAAAGAGTTTAATTGACCGAATAACCATCAGTGAAACGCTGCTGAAACGTAACGAAATGGAACTTTTGAAGCGATTGATTACGGAAGATGAAAAATGGATTAAATACGAGAATATCCAACGCAAGCGATCATGGTTAAAGGCCGGTGACCGACCACAAACGACTTCAAAGCCTGGATTGACGGCAAAGAAGGTTATGTTAAGTTTTTGATGGGATTGGAAGGGAATTGTCTCTTATGAGCTGCTAGAACGTGGGATAATGGTCAATTCGATCCTGTACTGTGCACAACTCTACTGTTTGAATGAAGCTATCAAGAAAGAGCGATCAGAATTGGCCAACAGAAAGAGAGTTGTCTTCCATCATGACAATGCTAGGCCACACACATCTTTGATGACCGGGAAGAAATTAACGGAGCTTATTTGGGAAGTTTTGATGCGTCCACCTTTTGACTACCATTTATTTCGGTCTTTGTAAAACTCTCTTGATGGCAAAAAATTGGGTGACCGAAGAGCCGCTAAAAATCACTTGGTAAACACAAAAGTTCTACACCGATGGAATTATGAAGCTACCCGAAAAATGGCAAGAGGTCATAGATAATAATGTCCAATATGTACTTGTATGAAATTAAGTTTGAATACAGATTTTTTTTTTTTTTTCAAAAATTTGCCAAAAAACCGCGGAGACTTTTTTTAGGACCTATTAGTTTTACGCTCATAGGCATACCTCGTAGACATAATTTATATTTATTGTTTTCGTCAAATGCGATAATGAGGCTTTTTTTATAGCATATTAGGTACTTTAGTTTTTGGGTAATCAGAAATATTGTTGAAAAAAAGTTAATATACAAGATATATGAGGGCATATGTTTACAAACAAGTATATATAAACTTAAAAACAGTTTTTTTTAAGTAATTTACAAAATCAATTTATAAATTAACTAGCTGACCCCGCAGGCATTGCCCTGTATCATTTCGAATTGCAGAAAATCGGTGGTCAATTGTCCATTGCAATTGATGCTTGTATTGAAATATTTGCTGGATGGGTTGCGGTCGGGTCGATTTTGAATTGTATTTTTCCTCAATGAAGCATTCCGTGATAAACGATATATTTCGTTTTGTTGTCAGGTGCGACAACGATCAAAGCGGATGGTTTTCCGACACGGGAACATGCGACATATAATTGGCCGTGTGAAAAACATTCATTTTCCACATTCAGGCCACAAACACTCAATGATTGGCCTTGTGATTTATTGATTTCCATGGCGAATGCGAGACGAATTAAAAATTGGATTCGCTTAAACTCAAATGTCACATCGGTTGGGACCATTGGAGTTCTCGGAATAAGAACTTCCTCACCTTTGAACTTTCCTTTTAGTACTCTCGTGTGAATCATATTGCTCATGAGTTTTGTGAACGCTAAACGCGTTCCGTTGCATAATTTTGGTTGATTGAGATTGCGAAGCATGATGACGACTAAACCAACCTTCAATTGTAAATTGTGTGGTGGCAAGCCAGGCACATCCAATGAGATCAAAAGCTCAGTTGGATAGTTGGTTGCTTCGCCTTCGTTTGTTATACAGTCGATAAATTTGAAGGAATGCAGGGAACCAACGATTTGATTTTGAATTGTGCAGTTTAAGTTATCCACATCCTTGTTCTTTGCCGCTAAAATTGCTCTTTCACTCAACCAATCGTAGTTTTTGTGGTTAGCAATGATGTCCGGAAACACTTTGTTGATGAGCTCCTCTTTCGTTGAGACGAAATTGCAAAAACTCGGCGGGAACAAAATCAATCCATTCGAAGCGTCGACAGTAACACGACCGTTACCGACAGTTAGCAGTTGATTGGAGAACACTTCGGCAGATGGATCGTTTAGCAATGCAACTCGCATGTTGTCGTCAGGCGAAGTTTCTTCTCGTAACGCCATAGTCGATAATTTGAAGCAAGCATTGATCTCTTCGGCAGCGGTCGATCGTTGTATTACTGGTAGTGTTTGCCGGAAATCGCCTGAGAGTAAAACCATAGCACCCCCAAAACGTCTTGCGTCATTACGCAGATCTTTCATAGTGCGATTCAGAGCTTCTAACGCACGTTTATGCGACCGACATTGTGCATTCGTCCCAGATAATGATTTTGCTTGCTACCAAAACTTTGTCCATTGCTGAATGTTACGCTACGTTACATGTTGGTTCTTCAACCACTTGCAGGTTTGTTGGCAATTTCAATGCCGAATGAGTGGTTCGGCAACCCTCCAGCAGCGTAGCCGCTATTCCAGAAGAAGCAAATGCTACAGCAATTTCTGATCTTGCACCAACTGTAGCCAAAATCAATGATATGAGGAATGTCTTGCCAGTGACACCAGGCGTATCAAGAAAAAACATGCCAACATTTCCATCATCAATTGCCTTCATTACCGTATCGTACACTTCTATTTGTTGGGGATTCAACAAGTGTACATTTGTTCGAAGCAATTGGCTAAATGCAGTTGTGTCGTACTCACGTTCACGCTGCAATTCTCGTTCGAAAGCGTCGTTTATACCGCGATCTGGCGATGGCATTCCTAATCTGACTAACAAATTGCCCCGCATGAGATAACACATGTCTTCTATCAAAACCAAAGCCTGGTTGTGCATCTCTTCATTCATCTCAAGATGGGGACTCAAAAAAATTGAGTTCCCGACATGCAGCACGAAATGTTGGCAGCACTACACCATTGACAGTTCGAAGTGATTCAAATGATGTCGGCCCACGAACATTCACCCATCGTTGCCAGTGACGATCTCATCAGTCAAATTTCGTGGATAACACTTGGAACATTTACCGTCGACCATGCACGGTGATTGTGGGTTAATGGCGCCACACTGTTCATGAATCATGTTTGTAATTATGACATCATGCAGGTCTGGACCGGTTTCGGGATCAGGAATCTCGGCAGATATGATGTCTCAATTTGGTCTGGTTGCATTCTTTCGACTAACCATTCAATCGAATACTGCGGCCGGATTTTTAGCCTGAATAGAGGTGCGGTGATATCATGCCGATCACTATATATTTGGCCAGGAAGCAGCAGTTGAACAATTTCTCTCCACTTTGAAATGCACGTGAAGTTAATGAACAGGTCTGAACGGCTGTAATGACATACATATGTCATTGCATCTTGCGCATATTCATCCATATAACGTGGGCTGCCAACGAGCGTCGCCGGAAAAATGGTCAACCGACCAATATCAGCTGCATTTCCTTCGGTGCAAATTCCATCGCGTAAATGAATGCACTCCTTCATACGTAGCTTGGTTTGATTTAAACTGACGCAAAATTGCTGAAATAATCTGCGAAATCAAAGCAAATAGTTATCGATATTTTGGCGAATCATCAAACGATACTCATTACGATGACCTTCTTGGTGGTTTCCTCACCTAAAATGATATTGACATAAGTGTCATATTGAAATGAAAATTATTATGAAATCGATACTCACCGGTCAATGGATTTATCATCTTGATGTTGATAAAATATCCATCCTCTCCTTGCCAAAACATCAGTGGATATTTCAATGCATCGTATGAACGATGAGTTTCGTATATTCGTTGCAATTGCCCAGAGTCCCGACGTGTGAGCACAATATCGCGTGATTCCAGATTTTCGCCAACAATTACAACTCCAACCTCATCTATTGTTGGAGCGTTAAATTGGCGTTCGTGCGTGTCAGCAGGTCGTTTATCCGCTCTGATCACGACTTTGTAGTCATCACTTGGCATGCGATCCAACGCAGTTTTGAATCACCGAAAAAATGCATGATGTTCATGAAATAGCTGAAGTAGATCTCAAAGAGTTTCCCTTTTCATTGCCGTATTTATTGTTTGGCGCTTATAAAGTTGATTTTCCACATTGCCCATAAAGTAGGTTTGGAGGAATTTATGTTGTGGGTTTTAATTTCTTTAATCTTTTATTACCTTTAATGTCGGATTGAATCCGCGTTCATCAATAATATCTGCTCCAAATGAAGTCATTTGAAAGCATCCGTTATATTTCTGAGTGTTTGATAGAAAATGACGTGATTCTGGTGTTTCACCACGAAGCAAAGAATGCAATGTCTCTGGTGGCAATTGCAATGGTGGTAATTTAACTTTGCCACTGAGAAAGAAAGGCGTTTATCCAGCGAACTTCAATGCACCGCAATGGTTGCAAACAACCTCCATTGAGCCAATTTGAACGGAAGAATGCGAGCTGTAGACAATTGTGCAATCGTAATGAAACGCTACTCGATTCAGATCAACACTTGAAGCACTTCTTTTTACGCGTTGATTTCGATTTTCACGTTGTTGAGTTGTTTGATTTGCTCGACGATTTCTCATTGTTAACTGAGCCGTTTTATTTGCCGCCTATCTCTCTTCTTGCATTTGTGATGCACGAAGTCGGGTCATAGTAACACGGCGCTGTTCTCGTGCGATTTCTTGTTCAATTAATTGGCGATATTCCGAACTCTACTTGCATTACGGATTCGATGCGAAAGATTAGGTCTTATGGCTCGCGGCATTGTAAATAACACTGAGAAATGAATGTCACAAAAGCAATTAAGGAATTATCGATACATATTTAAATGTGCTCAAATGTCATAACCTCACAAAATAAACATCTTCGTTGGCAACTTACTGTTTGAAAATAGAATTCCACACCAATCAGATTGAAATGATCCACCTAGAAATTAATTGCACAATCCGAAATTAACGTTTGGATTATATGTCGATGCGCACGCAATCACAAAGTGCACTTCATCAAATTGAACTCACATCTATAAATCCACTTTTCGCCAATAATTTTCACAAAAAATCGTTTCAAAACAATGTATTAAATCAAATTGAATTACAATAACAATACAATAGCTGATAAAAAATTGATAAAACTTGAAAAATGCTGATAAATCGCTACACACATCTGCAAGGCCCATGTTGTTAGTTCCTTCAGGAATTTTCGAAATGTTTCTATCTCGGATAAGGCACGAAAGGCACAAAGCTCCTGATGCCTGTGATGAACGCCTCAAGAAACTATTGCATAATTGCACCCATCTGGCTTATACGACAGAACGGGACATGTCCCCTCGGAGGACCTACAGAAACTTATTACGGACGGTGAATTACCCTACTATTTTATTATCAGTAAAAATCTTAGCCTTTACAATTAAAGGACAAGAGACTTGAGACTAAAAACAAAGTTCATTGACACTACTCTTGTTTCCTACAACATTTAAAAACTAGAGTATCGCTTGGCAACTCTTCATACCATAGGTAAGTTAAGGGAAGATAAGAATGGTCCTCAGTTGAGTTATACTTAGTTGCTTGTCCATTGTGAAACCAATGGGACGTTGGCACGTTGGTTACTCCTGCAACTATAAAGATTTCGGCAATGTTTTTTATACCATATATACATACATATGTACATATGTATGTGCCTATGGATTGCATTCTGATATATGCTAGCGCAGGGCAGTTGCACTGAAAGTCTGTTGTAGAATCCTATTCTTTTTTCTCCCCGTAGTTCCTGCAGGAAGCATTGTAAATAATACTCAATCGTAAAGCGTGTCTCGCAAAAGAACAATGCTATATGAATAATTTTTGAGTTTAGAGATATCTTTCCTCCTGAGACGTCTGATTGTCCCGGAACCTTGCAATACGATTCTATGCTGTTTGGCTATCTCGTTAAGAGATACCCGATAGTCTTCACTATATACAATCGATTTAATTGTATTCGAAGTTATGGATCTGATCGGTGCTTGACTGTCTAGGTCAGGCAAGTGGTCTAGTGAATAGGTTAGGCATGATACACGTTAAATGTAGTAATATGTATATGCAGAGATCTCCAAAGAAAACCACGGCCCTAATACCTTCGTCTGTTTTAGAAACGTCTGACAAAATGCAGAATAATTTTTCGTTGTCCAAAGTAGTTTTTTTTATAGCATCTCGTAACATGGAAACTTTCTTTTTAGTTAATTATTTTAGAGTCCAATCAGTCTTTAAAACTATCGAAAGATATACTGGAAAATATACATGTATGCCTTTGGCTACATAACCATTGTAATAAAATCAACTTTTGCCCTTTAGGTGCGACGATTTAGATACAAATTAGCTTGTCCCGGAGTACGCTAAATACTCCTTAGTGAAACGCCATAAATCTAGGGGGCAGTTAAACTATACCCATTGAGGAATCAGCTGAGAAAAATTGTTTATATTTAAAAACAAAAAAACAAAAAAACAAAAAAAAAACTTTCTCCCTTAGAGACCTTTTCATGGTATACGTGAAAGAAAAAAATTTGCATACATACATATATGATCACAAATCTATGTTTACCAACGGCACAAAGAGCACGACCAAAAAATTACTTCGACCCCATATTGTAACGATGTATTATTAAGCGATTCGAAAAACTGTTTGTATCGAGATTATCAAATATTTGAATTTGAAAAAATTTCAGCGTCGTCCCAAATATCCTAATGAAACACATTATTTAAATTTCGGGGAAACAAAAGGATTCATTTCTTTAGAAAAGTACTCTTCACACGTTTTTTGGTCTGCTTTATTTTAATCCTTTAGATTTGCTAATTGTTTGGCTCTGGGCGATTGCCTGAATGTGCCGGAATTACACATACATACTCATGTCCGCTGAAAATCCTAAGGGTTAACAGAACCTTGTATTTCATCATCTGTATATATATGTATGTATCTACGACATTTTTAAATTACTCTGAAGATGTAAAAAAAGTCGTTTTCGTTCCCTGTTACTTTATTGAACAAGTAAAAACTCAAATTTATACAGTATGCAGCAAAAGTCTTGATACCCCAACCCATTTTCTCTTCATCGCAGAATATTATGTTATTAAACGCCTTCAAACAAATTATTTCTTTGCTCATAATATATGTTTATTTGTACATTTTGAAATCCAAAAATAAAAAGCCCAACAATTCATTCAAAAAAATAAATAAATAAATAAATAAATAAATAAATAAAAATAAAAATGTTCGTTGCATCCAAAAATAACACAGCAAAAGTGTTGATACCCTTGAAGAAAAGTATAACAAATCTTAAACTATACTATAATTTTGCAAAAATAAGTTTTAACATACCTAATACTTGGTTGGATATCCGTTGAGTTTTTCAACTTCCTTAAGGCGTTCTGGCATCGAATGCGTTAATTTTTTTTTAGATATTCAGTTGGAATTTCTTGCCACTCTGCCGGAAGTACGGCTTTCAACTAGGGCTTCGACGTTATAACATGTTTGCGTTAGCGTTTCTCTAAATGATTTCAAAGATGCTCTATTGGGTTGAGATCCGGGCTTTGTAGTGGTGTTACAAGCAAGTGAGGGGCTCTACGTATCAACCACATTTTTACAATTTGGGCGACATGCTTGGGATCATTCCCATTTTTTGTGCACCTTGAAGCAAATTTTCTTGCAGTATTTTTAAATACATGATTTCGTCGATTTTGACTAAGTTTCCGACACCAAACGTGGACATACAGCCCCACACCATAACACCACCACCACCGTGCTTTGCCGTTTTTCTCGTGTTTTTTCAGATTTAAAGCCTCATTTGGTTTTCTCCACACCTTCGAGCGTCCATCTGAGCAAAAAATATTGAACTTTGACTCGTCTGAAAAAATTACCTTATCCCAGAATTCGAATCCTTTATTCTTGAATTCCTTAACAAAGTCCAATCGTTTCTTTTTATTTGTTTCGCTGATTAAAGGCTTTCTTCTAGCAGTGCAGGACCTATACCCCTTTCTTTGTATGTACCTGTGTACTGAGTCAGCTGAAAAAATTATATATAGAGAATTCTCTAGATTTGTGGCTATCTTTGGCGCACTTTCAAAAGGATTTTCTTGAATAATTTTCTCAATCGCTCGTTCATCTCTAGCCGTTAAGGCCCGAGGACGCCCAGATCTTATTTTGTTTTGGATTCTTTTTTCTATTTTATATCTGCTGATTACATTTTGAACAGTAGGTTTAGTTTTTTGAATTATTGCAGCAATTTGTGAATATGATTTTCCATCTTTATGACGGTTTATGATAATTTTCTTTCTTTCTTTCTTCTATTGTTAATTCTTTTCTCCCCATTTTAAAAAATTGCTATCTACTCACTTTATTGTTACACCAACTTTTGTCGAACGAAGAGAAAATGGGTTGGGGTATCAAAACTTTTGCTGCATACTGTACATCAATAATTCATTCATAAAAGTATTCGCATACTTTGATGTTGTATCTTTTTACGAGTATCTCTCGCAAGTTTATAGAAAATATTTTATAATGCTCAAAGAGAAATAAAATCCAGATACATCATTGAAAGTAATTAAATTTAAAAAAAAAAAAGGAAAAATCCAATTACACAGCCGAGGCTTCGAAATTCGAGACTAAAAATAAAATCGATTTTTCTTCGGCTATACTTCACCTCTAACAATCGTCTGCGAGATATTGACCAGTTTCCAGTTGGATACAACGGAAAAGTAATTTTTAAAATGTTTTTGTTTTTTTTCTCAAATTAGTATCCTTTCTTTAAGAAGCATGCATACGATGACTCATTCTGATGACTATACCACTCAACTTATTTCAAACCCATTTCCTTAATAACAATGAGCATATATGTAAGTACAATATGTTCCAGCAACCCTCTTCCGTTCCCGTTGGATGGATAAAATAATCAGCTCATCATCCCTCGTGAGTCTTGTTCTGCCGCAGCTAGACATATAGCTAGAGTTTTACTTGTTCTTTCCACCAACTTATACCCCTTGAGATCTATGTACGTACTCGTATTTGTAGTTTCTAGAAATAACTTCAGGCACAACACAGGGGAAAACCATTTGACGCAATCTTTCAGGGATTTTATTCTACTCCGACAGTCGTCTCTTTGTGTTTTCCCTATTTTCTTTATTTGTTATTTATTTTTTTTTTTTCGTCTGCAATTTGGCTTTATCTCTGATTCCGGTTCTGAAAACGATAGTGTGAGATTTTTCTGTTTATTGAAGCTGCCTTTTCCACTCATGAGGGAAGTTCTACACAAAAAGAAACTGATTAATGTCTACACAATATCGCCGAAAAGACATTGTCAAGCGTTCGACACTTGTCAAGAGTTGCCAACTTCCTATATAATACATCACCATCACCATCCCCATCCCCATGAGCCCAACACCAAGCACTTCCATTCACAACACCACACGACGGCGTGGTGCGATGACCCAATTCCTTCTCGACATTTCACTCATTAAGACTTTTCTGAGGACAGTGAAAGAACTCGTTTTGATTTGCAATTTATAATATTTTTGAGTAAACTCTGAATAGAGCCACACCCCCCTGAAAGGTTGGTTCTGGGTAGAGTACGGGAGGATAGTGTAAACTGCTCCAGGCCATACATAAATCAAACGAGAACTACATACAATACATACATACATACATTCATCACACGGGGCATTGGACAAAAGAACTTATAAAATATAGTCTCACATAACCGCAATTTATATAGTTCAGGAAAAAAGCATTTAGCATTCACCAACTCGTAAAATCTGGGGAAACAAAAAAAATGTAAAGCCTGACCTAGTTCAGGTGGAACATTTTGCTGAGGTTCCTAACAAATTTTGCATTCGGATTTACATATATTTAAAAGCCAATAAGAGATATGGTGTATCATGCAACTAATGAGCTTAGTTATAGGTCAATGTGAAGTTGTTGGAAGGGACTTACGAATATTCGCTTATCACCATTGAACACAAGTAAAAGCTGAAAATGCATTTCGATAACAAAGAGCGCATTAAAACTCGGTAATCAACAAAAATGTCAAACATCCTTTCGTCCTAGATGATGTCATCGTCGCCTTAAGGTTACAGTACTCTTTACAGATAATAGGCAGTCGTATTTGCTGTTTCAAAATTCAACGGTGTAAGATGTCGTAACTGAACTTGCACTATACATACATATGTACATTATATTCAGTGACGAAGAGTAATCGATAATCGATAACAAGGGAATAACTACACGTAGTCGGAACGAATCATGACGCGTGATGAAGGGTGATTTCAATACGGAATACGGATACGAGTACGATTTCGAAGCATTGAAACTATCAAACGAAATCGATATTAGAGCCGAACGATTCAAAGGCGTTAACGACTTTGTCGTTCCAATTGAGTTGTGCTGCATTATGACAGCAAATGGTGTTACGGTTGATGGAAATAGCTATTTAATCGATCTGAGTTGAAATAAAATAGATGAAAAATACTATTTTAATAGGGATGACATTTGTGTTTGAGAATAAAACAAGTCCATTACATTGAATATTAATTAAATAAAAGAGAAACAATCAATTTGGAAGGGAACTTTACAATCAGGTTTTTTATAGTTAAATATTTTTAATCGTATAAAAATTCCAAAACACAAGTAAGATTCATATTCAGCTACGGTAAACCAACTAAATTTGATTTATCGTATTTTTTTTATTTGAATTGTGGAGTGATATAATCTTGCAATTACAATCTAAAGAAATTATTGTATTATTCTGATCATTTTTAAGAAATAGTAGTGGTGAGAGTAAACCACCCTAAAGAGCACCATTCGAAATCCCAAGTTTTACGGAAAGCCTCGTCTTTAATATAACACTCTCGCCTCTCTACAGCAGCATATGGAGTGTACAGTTCTAACAATGCATCGCTGTGACCCAGCAACCTAGCAGCCTAGCAACCTAGTAACCTAGCAGCCAATAAATATCTCATCACTCCGAAACAACAACACACGCCTTGGATACGAACAAATCCATTGTTGACGATCATTGAATTGGATTCTAAAAGTGTCCCCAAAATTCAAAATTAAACCGAGAATTCGTGCGATATAAATGGAGACCGCTTATGGAACCGCTTGGTTGTTGGTGGACGATTTAATGAACATATTGGACACAAGCTCAAGTAAACCTTATATTAGGAAAGCATGGAAAACCGAAGATTTGAAGCTTGAATGATAGCTAAATTATGCAAGAAGGAAAACATAACAGAATGTGGAAGCACCATACGTATCATCATTGAACAATGCGTCGATTATAGACCTCTAGTACATTTGGAGTTCATTGACAAGATTATATTTGTTCGCCACCTGTAGTAATCAGTGGTATTATAAAGGAAGCTCTTTCTAAAGGAAACATACATATCATATCTTAAACATGTAATGACGTTTGCTGCTCTTACTAGCACTTGCACTAGCTGGCCCAAAAATCTAATCACAAACAAACTATCAAAACGGCTAAAACAAAGAACGTAAGCTTTTTAGTTTCGCAGCATAACATCTAGCGACACGCTTAGCTTGAGGTTGCTCGAGTCCAGAAAGTTAGCAGCTTTCTATATCTAGAAAGTATGGTCTCAAAAGATTGATATGGACAGCAGGTAGCAGAATCTGCAAAGCAAAAGCTGCGTTTGGTGTGTAATATTAAACCTGGAGATATACTATGATATATCAAACCACAAAAACCAGACTGAGATGCAGAATTCAATCGAACGCGTAAAAAGTGCTACTTTATAGATGTACATAGTATGTGAAAAGTGGGCTACATCGTCATAAGGAGCATGCAAACTATCATAAAGATATACCTTTGCAACATCTGGCCAAACCGCATATTTTGTAGAGGTACAACCAAGAACCAATAGACGTCACAATATGAGGGAAAAAATGGCTATGAATTTCTCACACCTTTCGTTGCGAAAACAATTCTATTGCAAACTAAATCATGCAGATATGGAGAAGACAATTACATAGGAATCCAAATCTTTGTGGGTGACTTGAAGGAAACTCAATCGCGTTGCAAATCTCGGCAAACGATGACGCGTATACCTTGTTTATGTCTACACTTGCGGTCATAAAAACAGCACCACCAAATGAGTTCTCAAAAAATGCCTAATTACATCAGATCGTAGGGGTTTTTCCCATACTAATGAAGGGTATTCCCCATAGCGGAGTTCGGCCTCGTATTCAGTGCAAAAAAAAAAATCAGTTTGAATTGAGTTGTGACGGTGACAAGTAAAAAAAAAGTGAAATGTCTTGTAAATATCATCAACTGACCGGGACGAAAAATTTCAAATATTGACTTTAGTCGAAGAAGGGCTTGGCTATCGTGAGATTGCGGTTAAAATAGGATGGTGTCATTCAACTATGGTACGACTGATGAAGAAAAAAGAAAATTTGGATCCACGGGAAAGGAAAAAAGGCTCGGGACGAAAACGTAAAACAACCCAGAAAACGGACAATATATTACAACGAATTAGCATGAGAGATCGCTTTAATAGTGCTGTCCGTATAAGAGCAGAGCTGAGTGAATTTCATCTAAGCGCCGAAACCATACGCCGACGACTACGGGAGATAGGTTTATATGGAAGATGACCAGCGAAAAAACCTCTCCTAACCACAAAAATGAAAAAAGCTCGCTTGACGTGGGCAAAAAAGTACGAAGATTGGAAGCAGGATGATTGGCGATGTGTGATATGGTCCGATGAAAGTAAATTTAATTTGTTGTGTGCCGACAATTTGCCATACGTACGACGGTCAGCAGGTGACAGGTTTAAGGACGAGTGCATAGTCAAAACAGTGAAGTTTCCTCAAAGCCAGATAGTTTGGGGATGTTTTTCTTTTTACGTTTTGGGCCCTTTGCACTTTGTTAATGGAACTTATAACGCTGAAAAGTATGAAGAAGTAGTAAGGGAGTTTTTGGTACCAGCAATTAAACAGCATCATTCGTATACTGACAAGTGCATTTTTCAAGATGATTCTGCACCTTGCCATCGCGCCAAATCCGTAAGTAAAGTGTTATAAATCAACTTCTAGATGTCTGCTTTATAAATAATAAACAGACAAGTAACTAGAGTCTTTCAATAATTTTCAGCTCAAGAAAACGTTTGATGACCTCGGAATTACCAGACTAGACTGGTAAAATTCGGTAATCATTATAAAAATTATTATCGTAGTTATTAACAATTTTTTAATAATTTTAATATGGTGCGGTTTTTATGACCGCAAGTGTATGTTCCAGGAGAGATCAAAGGACCTAAGTAAAAATATTGTTTAACAATATAATGATCAAGATTGGTCCATGATGGTCTTCGAAGCTTTTTAATGTTATTTTGGCCTTTAATATTTTAACTGCACAGAGCCAACTGTTGAGACATTTAAACTAAAAAACGTTAACTGTGCTACCGCTGGGTAGAAACTAGTGAGTCACATGGTTTGCTCTTAGAATCCCCTGCTTTTTCTAATGAAATTAAAGCAAGTCGTAAAGGAGTAGCAGAGATCGTTTAGATTGTTTTAGCAAAATTTTGCATAAAAAGTCTAATTTAGAGGATATGGGAAATGAGACCAGCACACACCTGTATTCCATAGACGAAGGCCGTTTCAAAACATGATTTTATAGTAAAAATTTAAAAGCCATTATTTTTCCGTAAATCTTTATTCAATCAAAATAGGACCCGTTGGCATCTATGACATTCTTTCAACGTGATACAAGGTCAAATATTTCTTTTTCGTAGAAGTGACGAATTTTTGAGGCAATGAAATCTTCAAAGGCTTTTATGACCTCTGCTCGGTTCCGAAAGACCTTCTGCCGAAAAAGATGGTAATCTGTTGGGAAAATATCAAGAGAGCCACCGTACTCGGAAGAATTTCAAATCCCAACTACAATTTTTGCCCCGTTACTTGTGAGGTATGGGTTCTAGCATTGTCATGCAAAACGATGGGACCGTGCGTATTGACCAACGCACGTTGCTTTTCACCAATTTGGAATGCAATACCATATGTCAATTTGCTCACAATATTTGATAGAGTTTATCGTTTCTCCTGGTTGAAGAAATGAAAAGTGGATGGTGGTCCTTTCGATGTCCACGAAATTGTCACCATAACCTTTTTTGTGTGTTTTGGTTTTTTATCTGCATCCAACCACTGCCCAGATCTTTTACGATTATCATACAGTATCTAATTTTCATCACAGATGACTATCCGGTGCGAAAACGGTTTCCTAATGCAAGCGATACGCAGATTTCCAGGCGCCGTAGTTTTTGGTATTTGTTCAGTTCATGGGGTACCCATTTATCGAATTTCTTTACTTTTCCTATTAGAGAAAGGTGTCGACTTATTATCATTGGGGATACTCCCATGTTTTTGCAATCTCCCGCACCGATTTCATTAGGTCCGCCGGTGGAAACGTCAACTAATGCTTCCGGCATTGCACGTGGTTCACGGAACTCTTCAAACCAAAACTCCAAACTCACAAGGATAAAGGGTAATTCGCATTTTTAACCAAAAAATCCTCAAAAGGACTTTCATATTCCAAGAAACAGACAAGCACCCCTCCGTTCATCAAAAAGCCTTGTTGTTTCCCCTTCTAGAACAACTTTGTCATTCGCAAAGTCATTTGAAACTATTCGCCATCGTTGTACATACTTTTCCATAGAAGGAGAAGAAGATTTATTGGGTTATAGTCGGTGGTGATCGGTGGCCAATGGTAGACAATAATAAGTACGGGCAGCAAAGTATAGCAGTTGGGGTACATGTCGGCAACAGTCAAGTATCAGTTTCCACAATCAGTGAATAATCGTAAGTCATATATTGTAAATCATATATATCAATATTGATTGATATTTAAGTTTAAGTCGTAGTAATTACTGGTAGTAAATGCAGCTGGAAATCTACTGATCGGATTCTGTGCCGATCTATAACCAATGATTCATTTATCTTAAAACAAAAGTACATAGGTTTAAATCGGTTGTGCTCGGTAGTTAGTCGTCAATTGGTATCATTAGCGTGGTTGTGAGGTTTAAGAAGATATTCAGTTACATCCTCTGTTTTTCCTTAGTATAAAACTCATGTTCACACAAAATACTCTGCTCTGAAACAACGATTATGCGCAGAAGCTCAGAAAACAAAAAAGGTAAGCTAGTAGAAATTACCATCGGGAACGTTATAAAATCCAAATGCCTTACAACATCTATTTAAACTTATGTGGCCTATTAACGACTTAAACCTATGGAATTTGAACATTTGTTTACAAAAAAAAATGCCTCTAATGAAGTCCCTGAGATACAAAAGGTCAAACAACGTACGAATGCTTCAAAAACTAACTTCATGTTTTATAAGTCCTGATGTATAGAACGAAATCCTTGAAATTCGTTTACATTGGACACTCAACTACTTATAAAGTATGCACATTTCACAACGCCCATGACACCGACTGGGCACTACAAATACATTAAGGACGGTGACAGTTTCTTGATATGCCATTTACAAGGAACTCTTTTTTATTTGTTTGTTGCTTTCAGCAACGAACTGAAAACTTTTGACCTTTGTGCAATGGACTCATAAAAGTGGAAGAAAGCAACAGAGAAAAAAGGATAAAATAATAAACTGGTTATCCTTAAAGTATTAATGAGCAACTTGAACGAGTAAAGGGACTGAAAGTCTTTTTGTAATATAATGAAGTGCAAGTTTGAAGGTGTCGTATCATATTTGGTCGAATAAAAAGAAAACTTCAAATCAACATATGCAACCTTATTATTCAAGGACTAACAATGTAAGTAAACATTTCGGCTTCAAGTTAAATTTTTATTTGATAATTCTTCCATTTATTCATTAAATTAAAATGATTTTGTAATTTAGGCAGCTTCGAAAGGAACTTTGCTTTTGCTGATGACGTTTAAATTATACCGCCCCTAATCTCATACAGAAACTTGGTTTAAGGTACTATTTCAAGTCCGTTCGCGGCCTGCTACTTTTTACTGCAATTTGTTGGAAAAATATTCAAGCGAAAGCTTGAACTGCTTCCGACTCTCGTCAATGCAGGCACAGGTCAGACTTCTGCTCAAATTACTTTACTTTCGAAATATCCAAGTGCGCCCTCACCCACTTTGTTAGAGTCTAGATTTTGCACACTATAGTCAGTAGATCTCTCTACAGATTGGTTCTTTTCGGGATACACACATTTGTACTTTGAAGTCGATATTGGTCATTTGAAGCATTTAATAATTTGACTCCAAGTAATTGATAAGGTCTATGCTCAAACATTTGCAGATATTTGTACTAACCAACAAACTACAAACTATCTACACACTTTCGTGTATGACAGTGACCATTGCGGTCTCACCACCGAAATTCCTACAATTATAGTAGGGTGCGTTGGACACACTTCTCAAGAGTACTGACAAGAGCACTTTCCTTGAATTCGCTCTACCCGCCATCCAACAGAAATCTGTCAAACGAGGAGATTAATAGGTATCTAAGACTAATGGACGAGACAATCAAACAGTGGACAAAACGTACCTCGGTATCAACACATTGACAAGGAAGACATATTCCGCAACGAAATTATTGACGCACTGCAGCGACATAAAAGTAGACTACTGTCAAGACTAAAAACCTTGTACAGACAGTTTACTGAAGACATAACCCGGAGATTATAACACTGAAGTCGTCGATTAAAAACCTCCAAACATTAAACTACAGAAATCCTATAAGTTTGTATTGTAACAATAAAATCTAGCAACCCGAATACCATATGTTCCCGCAAATAAAGAAAATATTTCGGGGAAATAATCAAAACGTTCTTCCATGTTTTAAAATCGCCAGAACGACGAACAACGAACAAATACTTGTAGCAGCTGGCATAGCCCCAAATGAGGCCGTTGACAATTTCTTTGTGATCGAGGATCCGCAGGAGAAGGTAAAGGCTATAGGAGCGACTTTCCAGAAAGTGAACAAGGCGAATGTTAGCATTGGCCCGAACCACGATCTGGAGAATCAATTCCTTGCACATAACTTCTACCTTCGAAATGAAATAGTGAATTGGCGATTCGAGAGCTTGGGTTTCACCCAGTTCAGTGACGAGAATATGGCAAATAATGTCATCACCAATGAAAAGTTACTACCACTGTTAATTTTGAAGGAAGAGCTATGAAATACCGAACATTGTACTTCGACATATTCCACTAGAAGCGGTGAACATTTATACCACCCTGTTTAATAATGTAATGAATAATGCCCATTATCCAGCATATTGGAAAACTGGGGTGGTACATCCCATCCCAAAAAGGGATAAAGGTACGTCCAATCCGGCGAATCTCCGATCGATCAGTCTTCTACCAAACATCAGTAAGGTTTTTGAAAAGGTGATCGATAGAGTCCTGACTAAGTGAGTTGAGGACAAAAATATAATCGATACCGTATGGTTAGAGGGACTCTTCTTTAAGCTGAACAGGCTGGGTATTAGTAAACCACTTCTGTATATTCTTTACAACATGTTAATAGATAGACAGTTCATCGTGATAAATGGCGATGTGACTTCTGCTAGAACATTTCACATTAAAAACGGTCTGCAACTATGTGCGGTAAATTCGCCGATCCTATTCAATATTTACACAAGTGATCTTATAAGTTCACCAACAGTTTCGGTCGGTAGTTGAAGAAAAAGCTTCGTTGCCTAATTTCTCCAGTACTGGGTAGCTCCATCGGAAGCAAAGCCGGTCGTCAGTCTAGTTTATTAGCCGTGGCCGGCTTACATAGTTTTAGGTAGGATAGGGGTGGTTTTAGGGAAAAAAAATAAAAACAATAATAATAAAAAAATAGCAAAAAAAAAACAAAATATACAAGAACAAAGCGGTGAGTGACTTCCTCTAAAATAAGGAATAATCCGTACTAAAAAAAATTTTTAATTGTATGTATACTTAGGTAGGTTAAGTAGATTAAGATTTAGGTAGGCTAAGCAGATTAAGGTTTAGGAAGGTTAAGTAGATTAAGATATATTTTTAGATAGTTTATGGGTTTAATTTTAAGTTTTATGTTACAATATAAAAAATAAATTCCATATAGTAAGTTTAAGTTTTAATAAATGTAAAAATAAAAATAAGAATAGACTCTAAGATACGTCGAAAGATATAGATTAGGTGTTGAGTTTAGCATAGAGTACCCGCATGGGCGAGTAAGTTAGATTAAAATAATTTTAAGTTATTTAAGTTAATTTGTCAGCGCTTTTTTTGTTTAGCCTATAAGAAATCAATATATAGTATTAAGTAAATAAAAAAAACATTTAAACTGAAAACTGATGTATTTGCACTGTCTGTTGGCCCAGGCTTAGAGACTATATGCCCTAAGTCCCAGGCAAACCTAGACGTGTTCGACGATTGGTGTACTAGAAATGGATTTTCAGTCAATCCTTTTACGGGTGTGGCCGTGGTGTAGTGGTGTATGCATACACTCCTCAAGCAGAGGGTCGCGGGTTCCCGTGCGAGGCAATTCTCTGAAAAAGTCTTTTCGTAGAATTTGCATGTAGTTATATGAGAATTCCGTCAGCGTCTGACATGAAGGCATAACACTGATGTTGGAGTGGTTGCTGGCTGGGCTAATTGTAACGAACTAATAACTAGCACGTACTGAGACCCATTGGTTGAGGATGCACTTGCTCGTCCCGTCCAGTTTGACAACCACCTCTGGGAAAAATATCGAAACTTATACACATGAGTTTCAAACTACTACATCACCCGCCCGCGCTCTGGAGAAAACCAGTAAAAAGGTATTCATATGCCCTTGGTGCGCGCGCGGGATTATAAAATGATAAAAACTGAAGATGGATCTCTTTATGGAAGGAGGAATATTACTGGTTTGAATTATTAGGTGCTTGAAGGCATCACTATCCGATTCCTTAAATAAATAAAGCATTTGGGTGTGTCATCCTGAACAACAAACTTCTTTAGTTCAAACATATTTCATCGAAAGCCTTCAAGGCGCTGTCGGGCTTCTGGCAGTGTAAAGAAACTTTCGGCAAGACATGCCACCGAATACACGGTTAATATATTATATCAGAACTCCTGAGGAACAAAAAGCATGATGGATGGATGACTCCAACATCGGTTATGGAGACTTTCGTCTGTCTTCCAAACAGAAATATACGCACAGTACATATATATATATATATATATATATATATATATATATATATATATGGCATTTTTTTTTTAATTTATTATTAATTTATTGCAAAGAATAAGTGGAGAAGCCGAAGCATTTGCATCTGTATCGAGCGCCAAGTTGCCCTTAAAGGCTTGCTTAACCTCCTTATGACTTTCAAGCTATTGTAGTTTGACAATGCAAGACTTCACTGAAAGCATTTAGTAAGCTGAATTCACCGTTGTTTGTATCCCAGGTCAAAATGGGATCATAGTAAATTAAATTGCTGAAAAATTTGCTAGGCAAGGCTTAGAGGAGTTTTTCATTTAGAGTTAGATTGCATATGACTATATTATAACTGCAGATGTTTCTTCAGGTTACCAGCTAACCAGACCTTCTCTAACAGTTCTGCGGTTCTTCTGCTCTTTTTTAGTGAGAAAGTCTGCTGAAGGTTTACTGGTGTCTTGACAGAGCACTTAAGTGTATTGGGAATAATTAACACAACAACGCTTGCTGTGAAAGTGATTACGACAACGCGGAGCTCTACCTCTATGAGTGTGCAGACTACGGTCGTATTAGGTTGCAGGCTGCATTATATAAAGCCTTCTAGAGCCTGAGAAACCCGTTTTTGTCTATTTTGCGAACCTAGAATCTAACCGCAAACTTTAAATTCATTATCTTTGCTTTATATGTTGAGATATTCAACATCTAAATATTACTTTCCGACGTGAAGGGCAAAAACTGTGTACTAGCTCTTCCACCAAAATATTATTTTGAAACAATGGTTTAATTCTGCTAGTCCAATAAAACTGAGCTCTTGTGATCTACAAGCTTAAACATGCACGAAATTGTTCCACTGAATATTTTTTTGAATATTTTTTTGAATACTTTTTTCTTGCTTTTCTTAATTGAACAATAAGAACTATAACCGAAATTGTGACTAGGTAGGTACTATATTTATCTTTTTTTCTTCTGCAAACGAATCTATTAAATGTGAATATACATTTATGCCTATAATGTTAGAGTAACTTTAACTAATAAGGGCTTTAGTCTATTGTACAAGATTATACTATATATAATCTCTATACTCGTATAATAAAATATTTTTTCCATTCATCTGAATTTATAGGCGAACCCTTAAGTAAATAAGTAAGTAAATAAATAAATATATAAATAAATAAGTAAATAAATAAATAAATAAATAAATAAATATATCAATAAATAAATAAATAGATAAAATAATAATTAAATAAATAGTTACATAAGTAAACAAATAAATGAATATTCTTGTTCAGAAGGACTCATCTCAAAAAGTTTAGATACTAGATTCATCTTGCATTCACCATTCACTATATATGTATGTACATAGACTAGGTGGAGTAAAATGTAACCCCTTTGACCGCTGGAATGCGCTGCTATTACAAAAAAAGTTATGGTGCCTTGAAGTCCGTTCATATTTAGGCAGACATGCCAAATTTCAGTGCGATACTGTCTTCAGTTTTGTTTTGACAGCTGATTGTTGTTGACTTGTTTGGCATCATGTTGAGTATGGACAAAAAAGATTTTTGTTCTCTCAGAAACAAAAGAAAAGTTGGATAAATACTATGGGGCTAATTCTCTGAGTCTCCGTCAGATTACACCGTCAAATATTGGTTTCGAGAGTTTCGTGGTGGCCGCAACTCCACTACCGATCAAGTCCGCAGCAGCAGGCCCTCCGATGCGGTTACAGAGGACAATGTCAAAAAAATACATGAAATGGTGTTGGCTGACCGGAAAGTGAAGGTGCGCGAGCTGGCAGATACCACAAAGATTAGTACTGAGCGTACACGTCATATTTTTGGCAATATTCTGCATATGAAAAAGTTATCCTGCCGCTGGGTGACGCGCATACTCACTCCTGACCAAAAACACGAATGCGAGAGCACTTCGAAAGAGTGTTTGGGCTTGCTGATGCGGAATCGGACGGACTTTTGGCATCGATTGGTAACTGTTGAACACCAGAAAACAGAATAAGTGCCCGGCAATGAACTGAAGCCGGCACGAGTGCTCCGAAGCGGCCGAGGGAGGCTCGATGGGTCGGAAAGGTTATGGCGTCGGTTTTCTGGGATTGTCACGGCAAACTCTTCGTGGACTACCTCGAAAAAGGAAAAACCATCAACAGCGAGTAAAACTGTACATTATTGGAGCGATTGAAGGCCGATATCGCTGCAAAACGGCTTCACATGGAGCGAAAAAAAACTTTGTTTTTGCAAGACAAAGCACAGTCGCACAAGAGCATCGCAATCATGGCTAAAATCAATGACTTACGGCTCCAATTGCTGTCGCATCCATCGTATTCGCCCGATTTGGCTCCCTCGGACTATGATCTCTTCCCAAACGTCAAAAGATGACTCATCAATAAAAAATTCAGGTCACGCGAGGAAATCATCGACGCTACGGAGGAGTATTTTGCAGACCTTCCGGAAAATTACTTTTTGGACGGGATCAAGAAGTTGGAAAATGGCTATAATAAGTGTATCAAGCTAAAAGGGGACTATATTGAATAAAAAAAGGTTTCATTCCCAAGGAGGTTACTTTTCATCCCATCTAGTATTAGTGGTTAACTCCATTGATTACTATGCCAAAGCTTCTGAGTTTGATTCACAGTCTGAATACTTAAATACAGAACAAATGTCACACCATTTCTGATGTCACCACCATTTTCATGACGAACAAGACGTCGTTTTTTAGGTGGAGGAGCGGAGAGACTAAATATATGAAATAAACATTTCATAACTATATACGAAAATAAATAAAAAACGTAGGAAATTTCTTTTCTAGGAAACCATCATAAGGCAAAGCAAGGAGGTATTTTCATTTCAATTTCAGTCAATATGACAAAATTCTTATCAAATATTGGCATAAAAATACGAAATGCAAAATCGCTGGCCTGATTTGTTCCAGTAACGAACTGTAAAACATGTATTCACTACTGCTGGTGTTACTCATCATGTTTCCATAAAACTCCACAACTAGCAATTAGGTGAGATTTTACTTTATTATTTTAGTGCAAAAGTCGCATCGCGACTTTGCATTTTATATACTTCGCATGTGAGCACGTTCTTAAGTATTCTCCTCTTACATATCTTGGCTATATCTTTTATTAATATTTAAGCCCCCGGAAATATGCTGGAAGAAAAAGGCCGACGCAAACTTAATTTGGCAAAATATCTTAAAGGACTCCTGCTCGTATGGTAGTCTTGCTACCAGGAGCACTACTACATTTAAGTCGATGTGTTCAGACACCACCGTCTCTATGTATATAAACATATATTCGGAACAGTATTGTGGTAGGGGTGGCATATTTGTCATTAAGGGAAATATCATTACTCAGTCGGTCGATGACACCGGTATGTTTTTTTTTTTTGGCAAAATGTGGGCTTGTCTGTGTCAGCAAGGTTAAAAGTGGTCAGGAAAAAAATAATCAAATAGGAATGTAAATATTCAAGGACACGTTGCGGTTTACACGAGGAATTAATTATATTAAGCAAATTTTAGTTGAAACAGAAAACATGGTTGAATTACTAATGTCGGGCGAAGGGCAATCAGGAATGATGGAAGGAGAGATGCCGATGAACGTTGGTTTTAAATGTTTGAGGGTAATAATAACTAGGAAATAAAGACCTGGGCAGTTCATTTAGCTTAGGAACAGATCACCATAATTTAGAGTACGTCGAAAAGTGGGCTTGAGGGTATACTGATGAGCATTCATAGCGAGACGGGCGTTACGGTTAAGAGTTTGAAGGGGCGGAGTGCTACTAGAAAAAGCCATAAAAGAGTGTGAGGCACCGAGATATTACGTCGGTGTTCATGGGTATCCATTGTCTGGGATATTATTATCACCTATGAGTTTTATCGCATGGTTTTGAACCTATCTAGCAGGTGCAGAGATATTTTGGGCCGGCCCGACCAGACATTGTCATTGTACTCCAATTTCGGGCAGATAAATGCTTTATATGCTGAAGCCAGATCAGAGGGGGTGAAGTAGTTCTTACATCGCTTGAGAAATCCTAGACATTTTGCAGTATTTCTGACGACACAGAATATGTGGTCTTTCCAACGTAAGTTGTTACTGACACACATACCGAGAATAGGAAGTTTATCTTTTTCGACGATGCAAGTGCCATTCATGGAAGTTTTGGAAGCATTAAATTCTACTCTGTTAGTGATTAGGGAACCATGCTGTTATTATGTTATGCTGTTAATATTAGAATTTAATGAGCGTATCATACGCTTGTCCCGTTCTATAGCCGACGAGCAGGGACGTTAGTCAGGGGAGGAATATGAAAAGCAGAGAGTACTGTCATCAGCAAATAAAATGAACATATTGGAGTAGAAATAGCAGACAAGATATCGTTGATCAAAATTAAAAAGTGTCGGAGCCCTGGGCACACCAGCATTTATTTTGCGAACATCAGACTTGAAACCATTCAAAATAACTTAAATTGAAGGTTCTAAAAGGTAATTTCTAATCCATTGAAGAAAAGGTCATCGATTCCAAACACACACATTTTCGACAAAAGAGCGTGGTGCCAAACTCTGTCAAATGCTTTGGTTACACTTTTCGGCGTATTTGTATGGCGTATTTTTTTTTTCAGCTTTTCGTTTTTCCTCTGTCGGCTTGATCTTGAAGGACTGAGAAAACATTTCTCTAACCCTGACGTAGCTATCGAGGAAACATTACAACCAGTTAAAATTCCTTAAGAAGGTGTTAAGACCTCTCCAATTGGCTTTCTCGTATTGCCATACGGTTCTTTTAGAAATCTTTTCTCTGTTTGGTGGGAGTACGAGAAATTAGCTGATGTAACACAACGCTCCGACGAGCCTAGAGGGGACAGCACATCAACGGTGTACTTATCAGTATGAGAAGTTAAAAACAAGTCCAGGATGTTGGCGGTATGACTGTCAACGTCTGGTATTCGTGTGGGCTCATTTCAGGTGTTGCCTTTCCAGAATATCAAAGCCACACAGAATTGTGTATATTGAAATCGCCCGTAATCAAGATTTCAATATGAGGATACAGGAATACAATTTTTTGTGTAGACAACGCGTTAAACTCGTTAAAGGTCGAATTGCTGTCCAAGTTGGAGCTTTTTTAAATAAAGCAATAGTGGGTAAATTGCTTACAGAGATGGAATTATAACCACTTGAAATTGAGTTCAAGATTGGGGGATTACATTGTGGTGGAGTTTGGTAAGCTACATCACTTTGCAGGTATATGGCGAGACTGCGCTGAGAGAAGAATAATGGCACTAGTTTGTACCCAGGTAGCTTCAGATCAGAGTGATCTGAGAGGTGTGGGCGAGGATCTACCTGTGCTTCACTAAGTGTCAAAACAGCTGGTCTGTATTTACAGACGTGGACGTATGCAGAAAAGTGATTACCTTTTATACAAACATAAAAAACACAGCTATGAAGTAAAAATTCGGAGTTGGTATTATGTCAGTTGAAAATGTTAATAGTTTAAAAGGGCATATACATATGTACATGTAATGTGTACAGTCATACACAGCTATGAAATTAATTTTAAGTATTCATTACACTCGATCTGGAAATGTGTAAGCAGTTATATGCGAAGTTTAATTCTGAGAGGTAGTACGACTAAGAAACCGTTTGAACTGTATAGAATACACCCAATATACTGATATTCTAGGCAATAAAAACCTTTATAAAATATTTTGATTTTAAGAAAATGATTTCACCAAATCCGTAAGCTTTTCTTCTAATAGCCAGTGACCGTAATGGAAAGCATAAATGGTGTTGCGCAGATTAGAGAAATAAAGTGAATAAAAGCCAGCGATTACTGCAAAATATCAATGCTTTCTATTTCGCACGTCTGAGAATAACTCCTTAGGATGTTCTCCGGCGCCTAGGAAATGTTTCTGAACTAGTATCTGACAAATGTAAAGAGTACAATGAGGAGGTAGACAGCCCGCATCAAGTCACCTTTAACAGTACGTAATCCCAAAAATGTGCCAAAAATTAGTTGGTACTTACGAAGCTGACAACTTATATGATCAGCACCGGATGCATCAAAGCGACAACAGAACACCTATACTTCTGCATCACTCATTTTACTGCAAGAAACTCTCATTTTGTGTCCTTTGCTCCCCAATTTTGAGAATCTATTTAGGAAAAATCGTGATTTTTCTCCATCGTTGTCTGCTATATCCAGAGGTGCATGCAATTTTACATAAATTATTGTCAATCCAAAATTGAACAAAGGGCTTAGCATGAAATAAATTTAAGCTTATACATAAAGTCCCATAGCCGTGCAGCCCTTACGGGTGTCGATATCAGCTTACGCCAATTCCAACGCTATTGTGAAGGTTTTATGGAAACTAAAAACAAGTCAGCCAAAAACGAGCTCCTTTACCTTCTTTGGTAATGTTTTAAGAAAACTACGAGTATGTCCAATAACAAACTTCCGACGGTTTCCGACAGCCATTTCTGCTACTCTTTAAACTGTGACCTTACGTGACAAATTCTTCACCCCTGTAAAGGTAAGATGTGCTACGCCGGACAATTCATCTAAGCGGTTAACTCGTGGAAATACCTCAGACACCAATTGGATAATACAATTGAAAAGCTGCTCAATTATATGTAGTAATAAGGCTTTGCACTATACTATTTAAGACTACTACTTTTAGAAACTTGAGCCCTTGTGGCCCAATGACAAACTCGCTGTAGCACAAAAAGGAACCAAGTCAAGGAAGAGTCGTCTAAGAGCCAGGTCATGGAAACCCTGGTCCCAACAAAGCTTATGTCCTACACCTCTAAAATCTCTTTCTAGCAAATAATGTGTGGCTTGGAAGAATGATCAAAAAAAAAAACCATGTCGATAGTTTAGAAGGTTTCTAAGGCAAATATGAAGATGACGTGTAAAATAACCATCTGACGATAGCTATCTTCATGAATGTACAGATTTTGGTCAGACAGCACATACCATAAATAGAACCCTTTTCCGAGCACACAATTAAGAGAAAATCTCCCACAAGAAGTGTATATAATCAGTCCAAGATAAGCACATACAGCACATGGTATATACTTATTTTACACCATCAGAAAAGCAAATATTTCTGACCTAATTGGTTTTTCAATTTTAATGGACATTTTTTTATGCAAAACAATAAAACTTAACTACTTAGGGTAAAAGAAGAGCAAGCCAACCGAGACATACACATATGCAGAGAGCTTAAGCATATTGCAAGAATTTGGGATACAGGACACACAGGACGGATCCCAGTCATGGATTTTGATTCACACAATCATTTTAAATTTTTTATAAGAAATGCTTCCAAAAATAATATTAATTTCGAGAGCCTTCTGAAAAGGCCATCGCAGCTCAATATAACAACGTTAATCTTTTAAAACAGCATTTCTCTGTTGATTCAAATTCTTATCACAATCCTTATTTGCCTCGTTCCTTTTTATCATTTCCACTCCACATGCAAATGGAAATTTTCATAAAAGAAAACGGAATGCTGAATGCTCAAAGTTACCCAATAAAATCCGACTGGCATTCCGACTTCGCTCGTCCCACTATGTATCACATAGTACCTACTCTTCTCATATTGTCGACATTTATTTCGTCTTCCTTTCTTCGTAAACGACTAATCGTACTTCCTTTGAAGAATGCAAAGCATATTGAAGGTTTTTTCAAGAATGCAGACAAAATATTTCGGAGATTCCCTTCCCTCCGACTATGCTCTTGTACTTTATGGGCTTTTCAAGTGGAAATGAAATCAAGAAAAACTTGAACACAATCAAATTTGGAAATACTATATTTATTAAGTTGGAGCTACTGCTTCGTCTATTATTAACTGGTGGTTAAACTAAAGAGGGGAATTTTAGAATAGTTGATACAAGGAGGAGAACCTACTGAACATTTATTTAACATGTGAACTCAGACTCTTAAGACGACACGATCCAAAGTCATCAAAGCTAGGAGTCCGCCTGTCGATAAAAGAAATGGCATAAGAATGAAAAGGATTCACATAAATAACAAATTGGAAATTATATGATATATTTTCTTCTGTCAAGCAAAGCCTAACCGCAATGTTTTTAAAATTTATTTTTTGTCAACAAAATTGTTTAACTCTGGACCATCAAAACTTGGAAGATGCACCAAGGTGTTGGTGTCAAATCAGGTTATAAACTCAAAGTTTCGAAAAACAGATGATTATGAGTGGTTGATGGGTTAATAGAAGTTTTTACAACTCTAAATATTAGAGAAAATATAAAAAGAGAAAAGATAAATATAAGAATATATCTGCTAATGTGGAAATGACTCGTCGAACGGTTATTTAAAAAAAATAAAACTGCACCTAGTTCTTGAAATCAGCTGGTATTTACCCAAAAAGACAATTTTATACATTTTTTTCCATTCCACAAGCCTGCAACAAGAACCGGTGGAAATTATTGCGTGCTATAGAAACATTTACACATGTGTCGATTTGGAAAAATAATGTCCTTTTAACTTTCGAAGTACCGATTTTAACAAACTTAAAAATCTTGACTTTATTGCTGAGACAACAAAAATTATTCTTGCCCTGTCAACTTTTTCCTCGTTAATTTTCCCCTGCTTTACCCAATCGGTTCCAGATTCCTTCCAAAACGTCTGGTCCTTACCTTCCTCCCTAATACAACAAGGAGTTGCGCACTCTCCGTAACAGCAGAAACAAGTTGTGGCATAAATTCTTATGGTTATCCTATCGATTTTTATACAATTGTTTTTCAGTCCCCTGTGAGCACTTTTACCCTGAGTACCTCTACCTGCAATTTAGTTTAATCTCGGACCCTTAAAATTTATATCAATTTGTTAATATTACCCTTGAACACTTTATCTCCTCACTTTTAGAGAATCTGCTCTTACTTTAGCTATATGAAAAACTACACAGACGTCATTCATCGCATTAAAAATAACAACATGGTTTTTCTTTCGGCCCTGATGGCCTTCCGGCTATTAAACTAAATGAATGTGTAAATTATTTTTTTCCTCCCTTAACTTTTATCCCCAATTTGTTGTATGGGTTAAATCCTATTTAGAAAATCGATAGTACAGTCATTTTCCGATTCCCAATATCGGAGCCCATTTAGGCAACATCTGGTATCCCTTAGGGTAGCCATCTTGAACCAATCATATTTATCACGTTTTAACGAATTCAACGTCATTTCCTCTGGGTCCCATTACTTGCAAGACGACCTAAATACATTTTCAGTATGATGCCAGCTAAACTTGTTGCAGCTTAATAACAACCAATGTCAAACGATAACCTACATATTATCAAAAGCTTCTACCCACCCCCTCCAAGAAGCACTTCATATGCAATAAACTATAATAATTTCTTTAAATTTCCACTCAAATATTTACAGCATTATATTGTACCTAGTCCTGCCATAAGTTCTAATACACAATTTCCAGCGCTTATCGTTCAAAACTGCTTGCGGGAATAGAACCGTTAACTTTTTTTTCAGAACACATGCATGCACTGATTAGTGAAAATACTAGTCAGTTTGATTTCAGTTTGCAAACAATTAACATGGAGCGGGGCGTTAAAGAGAATCGAGTCGCGGTAATAGCGTTGCATAGGTGCGGAAAGAGTGCTGGCAAAATTTCCGAGTTTCTAAAACCACTCAGAGTATCGAGAATATTCGTTTATCGGGCTATTGGTCACTTCGGCGAATTGTCTGGAGTAATTCGGAGAAATCACCTTAGGAATTGGATATATCAACCAGACAGATGTCTAGGCTGATTAGGAATGATCTGCATATGAAAGCCTATCGTCGGCCCGCGTGTCATCTTCTAACTCATCAACTAAAAAAATTAGGCTGGAAAGATGCAAGCGACTTTTGCAGTGGCACGCGGACAAAAGCCATGAAAACATTCTGTCTACGGATTAAAAAATGTTTACCGTGGAACAATTTTTCAACAAACAGAATGATTAAATTCATACCAATTCATCTAGGGAAGCGAAAAAAGTTATTCCAAAGGTTTAATGTGGACATTATCCCGCTTCCGTAATGGTGAAAAAGGCGTAAAAACTAGTGCAAAGGTTTACCAAGAAGAGGAGTGCTTTAGGATGTTGTGTTGAGTTTGACCTATACCCTTTTTAATGGATCTTCTAATAAGACTGTGCGCCAGTGCACAAAGTCAAAACAAAGCAGGAGTGGCTCAGAGTCAATATTCCTATCTTTGTAGCAGCAGAAGATTGCCCGTGGGGGAGTACAGATCTGAATCCACTGAATTATAGTTTGTGGTCAGAATTGTAGAACGTAGCCTGCAAGACTCCCCATAGAAATTTGGAAAGCCTTAAAACAGCATTAACCAGAGCAGCGTCCACGATCTCCAGGGAAACCGTACGTGCCGCTATAGCCCAATAGCCACAACATTTGGAAGCTTGTGTTAATGCAAAAGGCAGTCATTTCGAGTGAATTCAATTTATTTAATAGTCAATATTGTGGTCTAATAAATTAAACAATTTTAAATACAATATGTTTACTCTTTTTTTTGTTATATTTGCAACAGAACTTATGACAGGACTAGGTAAATAAAGCTAACTTTGAACTTGAGTTTGTCAAAAGCTGTTCAAAAGAATTTTCGAACTTTTATGTTAAAAGGATCTGCATGGTGATTATTCGCGGAACTGCTGCCTGTAGTGTTTGCCTTACCTCCCATATATCGAAGAGATTAAAAATATGTTGACGACCTTTGTAAATGTTTAAAGAATAACGAGCTTCAGATTTGCACGTGGAATATTCGGACCCTTAACAGACCACGTGTAGCTAAGCAATTAGAAGAGGCTCTTGAATGTTATTATCGCCATCCAGAAAGTGAGATGAGATTGACCGGACATAAGGAAGATAAAAAACTGTGATATAGTAAAGAAGCAGAACTGTTATGATAACGAGTAAGTAGAAAAGCTGCAATCGCAAGAGACCTACAGAATTTTAAATAACTCCTATGCCGCCAGCATCAAGTACCAGAGACCAATGGCAACGGCCCCAATGTGCCTTCAGTATCTCTGAACTGATGTGCTGAATTTCACCCGATCACCACCAAGAAATACCTGGTTTGATGAAGAATGCCGGCAAGCACATGAAGCTAAACAAGAAGTATACAAAACGCCACTCCAAGGACAAGAGGCGTTCGTGAGCTCTACGACCAGAAGAGACAGGAAGAACATCGGCTTATCCAGAAGGAGAAAAGATAGCACTTGAAGAGCGCGATCGAAGATATTAAGAGATTGTACTCCAGGAATAACTTCCAGAAGATTTGCCAAAAGGTAAAATTAACATGTCAAGGCAAGAATACCCTGAAGCCTGAAAAGATGGAGAAGGAAATCTTGTAGCAAAATTATAGTCAGTGCTGAGAATATGGAAAAACATTTTCTGCAGGCTTATAAAGAAAAAGCCCAAAATCCCGCAGAATAGACCATTCAGATTAGACGATAACAGCCAAAACTTCCATCCACCTGAGCAGAACGAAGTAAAAATAAATATATCTAACTAAAATCCAACAAAAATAATAGACCTGAGCGTTTACCGGCCGAGGTATTCAAAGCTGCTGACATTGACTTGTTGAGAGCATACACCAAATCATTTCTCTGAACTGGTCAAAACAATGTATACATGATGAATAGAATCTCAATACCCGATCCACAAAAAATTAGACCCTTCAAAAGGAGTCTCCTCAACATCGCATATAAGATCTTATCTGCTATATTGTGTGAATGTCTGAAACCCTTCGTCAACAACCTGATTGATCCCTAAAAATGCGGTCTCGAAACAGGAAAGTCTACAATCGACCAAATTTTCATACATCGGCAAATTCTGGAAAAAATTCAAGAAGTCCATCTTTTTATCGATTTTAAGGCCTTATACGATAGCATTTATAGAGGCAAGCTACATTTATAGAGGCATGGCTTAGGTTGACATCCTGGCCAAGTTCGTCCGTCTGTGCAGATTAACGATTGAGAACGCTCACTACTCCGATAAAGTCGAAAACGAGTTAACCGAGCCCTTTGATTAAAAAAAAAAAAAAAAAGGTTTTAGACAATGTGACGCGCTGTCATGTGACTTCTTTAACACTATACTTCGAAGAATTGTGCGAAACTCACAACCGAACACTGAAGTCACAGTCTTTTAAAACTATGTGTAACTACTAGCGTACGCTGACGAAATCAATATAATTGGGAGAATATAGCGGGATGTCACCGATACGTTCGCCAGCATTGAAACGGACACTGAAAAAATAGGTTCAGCGGTAAGTGATGCAAAAACCATGTACCAGGTGTACCGGTAGAAGTGAGCGTCAAGATACAAATGATTCAATAGGGAATATTTATTGTGAACGGACCTTTTTTTTTGTTTCTATGGCACCTGTCAAACATATTTAGTATACATCAAGTCATTGAGCAAACAACATCATATTTTTTCATCGTGTTAAAAATTTCAAATTTTGTGCTAGAAAATAATGACTTGCTTTCAATTTTTTGTTTTCATTTGAAGAAAATTGCTGCAGAGTCGCATCGAATGCTGGTCGAGACACATGGTGATCATGCTCTATCAGAAGCAACATTGAAAAGATCGTTTCAAAGAAAAGACACCGTGAAGAGACGTGGAAGACCACCAAAAAAGTCTGAAGACGCCGAATTGCAAACAATATTGGATAAAGATGATACTTTGAGTCAGAAACAAATGACAGAAATGTTTAATGTTGCACAACAAACATTTTCTGACCATTTAAAAGCTATGGGAAAGATCTAAAAGTCTGGAAAATTGGTGCCACATGAATTGAATGAAAGACAGATGGAAATTTTGCTTCAAAGACACGATAAAAAATCAGTTTTGCATCGAATTGTTACTGGCGATGAAAAATGGATTAATCCGGGACAACCATCAACTTCGACTGCAAAACCAGATCGATTCGACAAGACAAAGCTTTCTGGTGGGACCAGAAAGGTGTGGTGTACCACGACCTCCTAAAACCTGGTAAAAAAGTTAATACAGAAGACACGGCAAGGTAATTTTGCTCCATGACAATGCATCTGCACACAAAGCAAAACTGGTTCAGGATACAACCAAAGCACTTGCCTGGGAGCTGCAACCCCACCCGCCGTATTCACCAAACTTGGCTCCTTCCGACTAGCATTTGTTTTCATCGGTTGGCACACGGATTAACTGGGCAGCACTTCGAATCCTATGAGGAAGTTGAAAATTGGGTGACTTTTTGGTTTACTTCAAAAGCCAAACCGTTTTATCGACGTGGAATCCATAAATTGCCTGAAAGATGAGAAAAATGTGTAGCTAGCAATGGCCAATACTTTGAATAAAATGTTTTTTACTTTCGCACTAAAAATAAGTGCTTTATTTTCACAAAAAACTCTCATACCGGTACACTTGGTATATACTATCAACGAAATGGAACATGTCACATCGACGAATTGGACAAAACGGCAATGTCGACAGAGCTATAATTTCGAGGAAGGAAAGGACTTTGTCTACCTTGGTTCTGCTATAAATTCTGGGAATAACACCTCAGTAGAAATAAAACGAAGAATTACTCTTCCCAATCGCTGTTTCTTTGGGCTTAGAAGGCAATTGAGTAGTACGGCCTTATCCCGAAAAACTAAGGAGACTCTATAGAAAGTAGATAAAGATATTCTCAGTTTTTCGATAAAAAAATTCTTCGAAAAATATTCGGTTCCGTTTGCGTTGACGGGCTAGGGAGGAGAAAGTTCAACGACGAACTATAAGAGGTTTACAGAGACATTGCTCTAGTCAGAAAACTGCGCATCAATCGCC